>CDMC01000001.1:3251780-3292458 GCA_001511075.1 Aspergillus calidoustus
TAGTAGCAAGACTAGATATATTATTATAATAAAGCCAAGATATGCCTAGTAGTATTATAGATAAAAGGCTTATAAATTACTTTTAGATACTACTTAAGAGGGTATAGATTAAGACTAGATAAGTAAACCTATAGCTAGCTAAAATAGACCTTAACTTTAAGAAGAATATTCTATTATTTAAAGAACTAGACCTATAAATAGAATAGAGAAAAGCAAGGGCCTCTAATATAGTATACTAATAAATCTCTCACGCTTTACTAGAGGGAGAACGCTAAAACCCTAAGCTAGGTATTAAGATAAGCTTATTAGAGTGTTATATTAATAACTATAGATTACTCTATTTTAGATAATAAGTATGGATTCTAGAGAATGAAGTCCTACGTATATAGATTATATAGAAGATTTATAATTTATATATAATAGCACATCCTAGATAAGATACTACCTATTTAATACTATCTTAATAGTTTTTCTAGCCTAGAGTAGTAAAAGATATATAATATTTCCTTTAGAATTACATGGTCTGCGGACGAAGCTTGGTATAGTATAATACTAAGTATAGGTTACTAAAACTACTACTAATTCCCTAGTGAATCTAGGCTAAAATATCTATAGACTTTATTATAGGACTACTACCTTTAGGGCCCACGGGAGTAATAAACTATATAGTAATAACTAATTAACTAATAAAGAGTATTATTCTTATTAGAATAGATAGTATAATAGTAGAGGACATAGTGGAGGTATTCCTTATATATTTTTATATATATTATAGAATTCTACTAGCTATTATAAGTGACCACAGACCCTAGTTTATAAGTATATTCTAGGGTAGGGTCTGTGAAAGACTATTAATTTAATACTAATTATTAATTACTTTCCACCTATAGATAGATAGCGCGACGGAACACGCTAACTAAGAGATTAAATAAATCCTATATATATTCACTATATACGTGTAAGATAACTAGAAGGACCTACTACTAATAGTTACTATTATAATTAATAACTATGACGCTACCTTAATAGGAATCTCACCCTTCTTCTTTATACATGGATATTATGTTAACCTAATTAGTTTAGATAAAATAAGCTAGCTATAGGACGTCCTAATACCACTAGGAAAAGTAAGTAAAATAGTTATAAATCGCCTGTAAGAAGCTACTAATTAGGCCTAAGCTACTATTGCCTCTACACAGGCCTAATAAGAGGAGTAAATAAACTAATAATAATAGGCCGCCCCCACGTACAAGAAAGATAATTAGGTTTGGCTAAACCTCTAGAATGTACGCACGCAGTGACTATTAAAGAAACTAGACTAGGTATATATATGATATTAGGTAGTGGATGTCCTATTACTATATACTATTTAACTTAACGTGCCTATTAGCATATACCTAGTCTTCTATATTAAGCTAGTCTATCTAGCTACTACGGACCCGTTTCCATCCTAAATTATAGATAATACGCAGCCGCCCCCACTACTTATTAATAGAGAAGAGGAATTTAAAGTTAAACACATTCTAGCTATATAATGTAGAAAGATAGGGCAAGGATACTATAATAAAGCGCTAGTAAAATAGGTAGGATAGGCACGCGAGACATGGATAAAACTAGATTTTATCTAGGACTACGTAGTACTAGATGTCTTTAAAAAATAATATGGCCCTACTCACGAGGTAATTCAGCGCTAATTTAATGATAATAACCACGTTGTCGTGCCCCTTATAAGGTTTAGACCAGGAGGGGGGTATTGTCACGGGCCAGTGCCTGATATTGGACACGGGCTAGTGCCCGCGCACGTGACCTTGGCATGTTAATAGGAAGAACGCGCCTGGAGAACTTCCTTTCTCCAAGCTTTTCGTACACAGTTCGTGGCCTAGCTAGATTGAATATAAGTCCGGCTTCAGCCCTTCACATAAAATAAATATATCTTTATAATATAAAGAATTAACTTTCTTAGATATATTATTACTTTATATAAAGTAGAGATAGAGCTCTTATAGATAGCTATTATTATAAAGTAATTTATATTTGAAATAAGGTATAAGATCCTAGTAATTTTAGGATTTATAAACCAGTACTAAAGATTTATTATAGATTATTCTTTAATTACTATAGTATTAACTAACCTCCTTTATAAGCTAATAGATAGGCTAGTAAGAATAATAAAAAATAGAGCTAGTATTATAATCTTAAATATTTATAAAGTAGTATAGCTTCTTAAGGAGAAGTTTAAAAAGATAATTAAATTAAATTATTTTTTTGAAAACCTAGTCTTATAAATAAAGATAGATATATCTAAAGGAGGTCTAGGTAGAGTCCTAAATTAAAAATATACAAATAATAATTAGTATTTATTATATTTTATTTATAAAAGTTAAGTATTATAGAGTATAATTATATTATAAGTAAATAAGAATTACTTATAATTATAGAGTACTTTAAAAAATAGAGATACTAACTTAAAAATAATTACTAGAAAATTAAGATAATTATAAACTATAAGTCTCTTATTATTTTTTAGTTACTAAGTAAGGTACTCTTATAAATATAAATTTAGTAATTCTAGTTCTTAGCTAGGGCTAGGTTTAAGATTATATATTATATAGAGATACTAAACCCTATAAATAGGCCTTTATATAGAATTAACTATCTAAAAGATAATTTATATAAAAAGAACTATAAAAATTAATAAAATAAAGCTAAGTATAAGCTTCTTATCTAGCTAGGCTTATAATAATAAAGAATACCTAGGAACCCTTTACTAAGATTATAAATAAAAAATATTATTAGTATTAAGATAATACTAGCTTAAAGTAGTAATATATATATTAATTCTTCTAAAGTATCTAAGTAAGGGATACTTATAATAATAGCTATAATATATAATAGTCTTCTTATAGAAATTAAGGTTTCTATAAAGAAAGGTTAGAGAATCTATAAAAAAAAGCTATTTTAGATAAACTTATTATAAAGATTATTAAAAAGCTTATTATAACTTATAAATAATAATTTTATATAATAGGTTTTAAAGGTAATCTAGAGGTTTAAAGCTTATAAGAAATAAAAAATAGAAAAATATTCTATAATCCTAAAAGTACTAGTAACTTTACAAAGGACTCCTCTATTACTAAGATAAACTATATATACTTAATTATTACTAATTAAAGATAGAAATCCTTATAACTATATAATAATCTAATAATTAGCTACTTTATAATAAAGAGAACTCTAGAGCTTATTTAGAGATACTTTTTTTAACTAAAGATATAAAAGTTTATTATAGAGTATTATAATATTTATAGAATATCCTAGGATTTATAAGTAAAGTAAGATAAATAATATAGATTATTATAGCTACTACTAATCCCTATAAACCATTAGAAGTAGATTAGTATAGATTTTATTATAGATCTACCTACTAGTATTAAGTATAAAGACTTAAATAGTTTATAAAAAGCTTATAATACTATCCTAATAGTTATAGACTATATAAGATAATATACCTTATTTTAATAAGAAAATTACTAAAAAGAGAGAAACTCGTTTATTTTCTAGTTTATAAGATATTCTCTTTATATAGTATACGTATAAATATTATAACTAACTAAGGTTTAGTCTTTATAAAAGGATTCTAATCTAATTTTATATATTACTTATAAATTAAGTATAGAATAAGTATAGCCTACTATCTATAGATAGATAGCTAGATAGAATACTTAAATAGTATACTTAAGTAGTACTTATAAGGATATATTAACTTTAATTAGAATAATTAGGTAGACTTTCTACTACTAGTAGAGTTTATATATAATAATATAAAATAAGTATTAATTAAAATAATACTGTTTTATATACTCTATAAAATAGACTTATAAGTAATTATATTAAATTCTTTAAAAAAGAGAAAGAAAAGTTATAAAGTATATAATTATATTATCTACCTAATAAAAATTTATAAGCCTAAAAAAAGATTTATAAAGATTTAGGAATACTAGGCTAAGTACTATAACTAAAAAAAGTGATAAAGCCCTTTAAAGTAGATAACTATATCTAAGTTTCTAATATAAACTAGTTAACTATATATATAACTAAGTAAGAAGTTTAATTAGCTTAGAGTAGGACTATAAAAGGTAATTAAAAAGATAAGTAAGAGTACCTACTATATAGAATTATTAATAGGATTATAAATATATAATATCTTCTATATATTAATACTTTATAAGTATTAGGAGATAGATAGTCTAAATATATAAAATAGATTTAAGACTATATTTATAAATAAGGATAATTAACTATAATATTAAGAATATTCTAGAACTAGGTATTAAGACTTCTATAAAAATTCTTATAAAATGGAAGGGCTATATAGAGCCTAGTAAAGAACTATATAAGAATACATAGTATTTATAAGCCTATAAAGTAAAGTTTCTATAAAAGAGGGTTATATAGAAAAGTTTATAAAAGATTAAAACTATGTAATTTATAATAAAAAAGGACTTTAATAGTTATAAAAGTAAAAAATATATTTATAAATATATAACTATTTTTCTTATACTTAGATTTATATAAGAGGCTTATAATACTTACTACTTTATTAATAAGGAATTAAGCTACTAACTTTACCTAGTTAGTTAGAGATATATATAATAACTATAAAAGATTAAAAGTTATAGTACTTCTCTAAGAGATACTCAGCTTAGGTAATAAAGAATTTATAACTTTATAAATAATTTATTAGACTTAGAATAGGATTATAGTAAAAGATAGTATAAGAGTATATTATAGCTAGTAATATAGAGCTAGGCTTAATATAGTTAGAAGAAGTAATTATATATAAGTTATATATAGCTAGCTACTATAGTAAGTAATTATAATATTTATAAAAGAGGTAGTTATTGTACTTTTACTTAATACCTCTAGGAATATAAAGACTAAAGAGTACTATATTAAAATTAGTATAATACTCTATATACTTAGAACTAGCTAGTAATTATCTATCTACTTATAATATAAGAAAGGCCTTATAGAGCTAGATTTAAATAATAAGCTAGTAGGGATTCCTACTATTATACTAGATAATATAGTAAAGGATTAGCTAGTTTACTTATACTAGCTTTTAGTTTAATAAGGCTTATATACCTATCTAAGAATAGAAGCTAGAAATAACTATAAGATTTATAGCTATATAAGGTTTATAGTATATAGCTATAGGCTCTTTAATAAAATAAGAACTAGCCTACTATAGGAGAATACTCTATACTAGTAGATTAATATTTTATTATACTCTTATAAGAGTTATTTCTTATTATAAGGTAGACTACTACCTATAGAAGTAAGAAGGCTTATTATAATCTTTTAAATATATTTACTATTATAGAGGGTAGTTTATATATTTATAATAAAGATAATTATTATACCTTTTATTAATCTCTTTAGAGATATATTATATAAAAGCCTAAAATTAATATAGATTCTATTACTCTCTATACTCCTAATTAATAGGTAGAAGTTATTTTATATAAGTAACTAGAAGGCCCTCTTATAGCTAGGTATATATAGCTAATTATCCTAGATCTATCTACTTATATTAAAGGATAGGATAGACTACTACTATAAGAGTTTACTATCTTTTATAGAGTAATAGCATTTAAGCTCCTATCTAAGGAGGTAAACATAGAATAGTAATAAAAGTATTTTATAAATATAATATAAAATATATTATAGGTAGTAAGTTAATAAACTATATAATAGCTACCTAGTTCTTATATATTATAAGTACTAGAGATATCTTATTTTATACCTCCTAAGAAGTACCAATAGAATATAAAGAGAATTAAGGAATATTTAAGCTATAAGTAGTTAGTAATATCTAGATATTTATTATATTAGCTATAAAGTTTCCATGAGAAATAGAGTAGAAGGATAGTAAAATAATAAAAGACTAGGTAAAGGCTATAGTAGTAGATATAAAAGTACATATAATAATAAGGGTAAGTATAGGAGTAGATATAAATATAGATATAAATATAAAGAAAGACTAAATTACTTTTATAAAAAAGGCTTATATACTAAGGTTAATAACTATAATTATAAAAGAGAGTTATAAATCCTAGTAAAGCCTATATAAGCTCTTATAAAGAGTAGAAAGAGTAATATATAATTAAATTCTCTCTATAGGAGACTCCTTTTAATTAGAGAAAGAAAATAGTAAGTATAATAATATAAAAGATATAAAGAAGGTAGCTAAAGTAAAATATAAAAAAAATTAAAGTAATTATTTTAAAAAGATTTTTATAAAGAGAGTTAGAAAAGGATATTTATAAAATAGACTAAAAAAGACATAAATATAAAAAGAAAAAATAATTTTATAAATATAAAAAAAATACTAACTTCTTGTAAATACTAATTTCTTATAAATACTAATTTCTTATAAATATAAGGGAAATACTAAATAACTAGAGTTATAAGGAGCTACTACCTAAAGAGAAAATAATACTAGAATAAAAGAACTATTATAGAATAATAAAGAAACGAAGATTTATATAAAAATAAAAAAAAGAATATACTTAGAGACCTCTAAAATAAAAAGATAAAGAAAGACTTACTATTAAGAAAATTAAATAATTTAGAAAAAAGAAAGAAAAAATTAAAAAAAAGATTTCTTTTATTTTTAAGCCTAGTAATAAAGCTAGTATAAATTAAAATAAATATATTTATAGTAATATTATTATCTAAAGTAAATAATATAAGTCTTATATATAAAGAAAGAAAGGACTTACTCTTTATAAAAGAAATAAAATTTTAGATAAATAAAAACTATTTTAACTTATTATAAAATAAAGAAGAAATTAAAAATTATATATAATAAAAAGTCTTATAAGATACTAAATAAGTAATACTTAATAAGAAAAAAGATAAAGAAAGATAATTATTATAAAATAATTCTAAAGATAGGTAAATTAGATCTAAAGAATCCTATAAATAAATATAAACCCTAGAAAAGAACCTTTTGATATTTAATATAAGAGAAGAGAGACTCTATATTTATAAAAGCTAATACTATATAATAGAGAATATAAGAAATAAGTACTATAAGAATTCTAAGGTCTTTATAAAGGAGGGCCCCTATAAGAGGACCTTCTAATACTTAAGATAAAAGAAGGGAGATTTTATACTTATAAAAGCTAATACTATATAGTAGAGAATATAAGTAGTAAGTATTATAAGAATCCTAATACTATAAGATAAAAAAGGATCTTATTAATAATTTATATATAACTATTTCCTAGGGGAGCTATTATAAGAAGTTAAGATAGATAAAGTATCTTTTTTTATTATAAAGATTTTTTTTATTTATATTTAGTTTATTTATTATTATGATATAGTTTTTAATAGCTACTTATTATATAATATATATTATAAGGGTATTTCGTCTTCTATAAACATAATATATATAGCCTTAAGAGACTAAGGCCTTAAAAAGAGGGTAGTAGTTATAAAGCCCTTATAAATATACTTAGATACTTATAACTTATAGTCCTTAGTTAGCCTATAGGCTAACTAAGCCTATAGAGGATTTCCTCTACTTATAAAGGATTAATTCTAACTATTAGTATTAATCTACTATTAGATCTTTATTCTTAAAATTAAGCTATTATAATAAGCTATCTACCTTTATTACTACCTTTTACACTATTAATAAACCTTAGAAAGGCCATGGACCTTTATACTTATAAATATAAGAGAAATATTAAATATCTAGAGCTATAAAGAACTATTACCTAAGATATTCTTCCTCTTATTCTATAAGTATCACGGGTGGTCTTGTTTTAATATTTATTTAGGAGGGGTATTAGTTAGTGTTTATAGGGCGTACTAGATTAATATAAAAGATGTTATAGATCTTACTAGGCATGTTAAGGCGTACTAAATATATCCTAATAGTCTCTAGTATATAGTACTTTATATTCTTTTAGTTAAGCTTTTTACTAGGGTAGTCTACCTTAATATTCTATAGGTTTAACTATATAAGGTCATCCTTCCTATATACTAGAGTAAGGGGATATTATTTATTTACTTATTATTTAGCCTCCTATTATATATATATAAGGGTAACTTTAGCCTAGTTATATACTTTCTTTAGCTCTTTATAATATTCTCTTTTATTTAAAGAGGGCTTTAAACTAGTCCTTTATAAAGTAAATTAATACCCATAGTAAGTTTAAATAGGGATAGGTTATACCTATATAATATAAAGAAGAGTAATAACCTAGGTAATACTAGGATTTAGATATTTAGTATAAGTTCTACTATTAGGGGGAGACTTTTCTAGTTAAATTAGTTATAATATATATAAATATAGAGGTATTCTTTAATAATAGTATATATTTATTTAGTAGTATTAGTAGTTTATAGGTAAAAAGTAATTAATAGTCTTTATATAATCTATATAAGTTTATATATATATTTATATATTATTAATAAACTAGGTCTTAGAGATAATTATCTATAGGAATCTATATACATAGATTAATAAGTTAATAATAATCTAGGCTATACCTATAGCTTTAGTAATATCCTTTATTAAGTAGAGGATTATACCTTTATTAAGGTAATCTATAATAATAAATAGGGATATATAGCTATTACTTCTAGGTAGGTTAGTAATAAAGTCTATACTAATATCCTACTAGAGATAATTAAATATAGATAATAATTTTAGAAGTTTTCTTTTTATTTATACTAAGCCTTAACCTATCTATAAGTATTATAATTCCTTATATATTATCTTATATCCTTATATCTTGAGTTATATTTAGCTAGAATACTTATAGCTTATAATAAGGTATATCTATTTATATCTAGGGTATCTAGTTATAGGAGATTTATATATAGTCTAGATAAAGCTAGTATATAATAATTTATAATATAGTACCTAGTATTATTTCTAGTAAGTTAGGTATCCTTTATTATTAATAGTATACTATATAAGGCTTAGTTTAGGAAATTCTTAAAAGCTTTATTTTAGTACTTTAATTATATCTTAGTACTAGGGGTTACTTTTCTATACTTTATTCTAGTTTATTAGTCCTATAGTAGTAAGGGTAGTATTAAAGTCTACTAGAGTAAGTATAAGATAAGTAGGGGGTAGAGGGGTTATTATATAGTTCTATCTAGGTTAAAAGAGTTAGAAGGTATATAACTAGATTTATTTATCTTACTCTAGAGGGTTATTTTAATTATATTAGAATAGTATATTAGTATATATATTCTTAGTACCTTTATAGTAGGTAAAGAAGAAATTAAACTTATTAAGAAAGAGGCTTTAGTATATATATTATTTAGTAAATTTATAGGGAGAGTAGAAATACTCTAAGTTCTTATAATTATAACATTAAATTCCTAGGTAGAATATAGTTCTATATCTTATACTTCTATATAGTAGATTACTATAAGGAGTTTCTTATTATAGATTTTATAATTATATTCTACTAGGGATAGTTTCTTAGAGAAATATATATATAGTATATTATCCTTTCTATATTAATATAGCCTTCTACTAATATTATATTCTAATAAGTTAGTTTCTAGAGCTATATATAGATCTAGATTAAAAGGGGCTACTAGTTTAGTTATAAAGAAGTCCTTTAAATATTAGAAGGGTTCTTAGTAATCTCCTATTTACTAGAACTTAGTATCCTTCTTTATTAGATTATAAAGGGGGCGTAGGATTCTAAAGAAATTTAGAAAAGTTTATAAAACTAATAAATCTATAAATTTTTATTATTATTATAGGGATTTTCTATTCCTTAATTACTTATACCTTCTTAGGGTTTATTAATACGCCTTCTCCTACTTAGATAATAAACCTAATATATTTAGTAGAGATAGAGCTAAGCTTATACTTACTAATATTAAGGTATAATCTAGTAGTCTTTAATACTTTAAGTATCTATTAGATATGCTACTAGTATAGCTTTAGTAGGTTATTAGTATATATTAGGATATTATTAAGGTATATAGAGTAAAATATATCAAGGTATTCATCTAAGGCCTAGTTTATATGTTTTTAGAAAGTACTAGGTGTGTTTATAAGTTTAAAAAGTATAACTAACTATTTATATAGGCTATATTATATATAGAAGACTATAAGCTATAAGAGTCTTCTTTAGTAATATAAAATTTATAGAAAGCTACTAATATATCTAGTTTTATAAACTATTTAACTTTTCTAATATTATTTAATATCTTATAGATTAAAGAAAGAGGATACTAGTCCTTCTTTATAATTATATTTAATATATAGTAGTTAATATAAAAGTAAAGCCCTCTTTTAGGGTTTTATATAAATAGTACTAGAGTAGCTATAGATAAGTTACTAACTTAGATAAAATCCTTATTTAAGAGCTTAGTAAGTAAGACTATAAGTTCTTCTTTTAATATATTATAGTGTAAGACCCTCACCATATGTATATAGGATAGTTAGAACTTCGTGGGCTGAGTTAGCCCCTGGCTAACTTAGCATATAAAAGGATATCCTCCCTTTATAAAGGTAGAGACTTCATAACTTAGTATTAATCTATGATATTAACCTAACTATTAATTTATATATAGATTCTACCTTTATATCTCTTATTTAGTGCCTTTATATCCTTTTATACTTATTATAACCCCTTTAGGCCTTAGGTCCTTATAATTTTAATATTTAAACTTCGTGATTTATTTATTAGGAGTAAAGGATATTTATTACTATAAAATATTCTAAGTAAATACCTAGACCTTATAAAATAAGATTATATAATATAACTGTGTAACTAGAATTATCTTATAATATAGCTAAGTTAATCTACCTAGCTTATAAAAAGATAATAATTCTAGAGGATATAAAAGTAACCTTACTCTTAGCTTTTAATAGTTCTATAAATAGGGGTAACTAAATAACTAATATTATAGATTTAATACCCTAAGAAGATCTTAAGAATATATTTCTTAAGGAACTTTATAAGCTAAAGCTATTAAGAATCTTTATAAATAAATAGAATATATTATAATTATTAAAGGAGACTACTAGTTACCTCTTTATAAGTATAACTAATTAAAATTATAAATATAGTAGTTACCTACTCTTAAAAGACCTCTCCTTTTATAACTACCTACTAAAGATAAGTAGTATTATATAATAACCTATATAAATTATTATAAATTTATATAAAAGATCCTGCCTTTAGGGAAATAAATTACTACTTAGAGAAGAACTATCTAAATCTTATAATCCTATACCTTAATACTCTAAGGGTTATAGAAGCTTAAGGATATCTTATATACTTTATAAGTATAGAATAACTTCTACTAGTTTCTCCTTTATGAGCTAGGAGATCCTATAGACTATTATTATAAAGTCCTATAAGAGTAAGAATAACTATACCTACCTAAGCTACTAGTATAACTAGTAGATAGAAATTAGTAATAAAGGTTACTTTATAGACACTATTATTCCAAGGCTATTCTATAAGTCCTTCCTATTTATAGTATACTAGAAGGTTTATAAATAAAACTAATTTCTAAAGATACTAGTAGAATTAGTATCCTTTATTATAAAACTCTAAGTATCTAGTTAAATACCTTATAAAATAATTAATCTAAATAAGAAAAGAAGAATAATAGATAAAATAATAAAGTAAAATTAAAAGGCTCTTTATAACTAAAATCTAATTATAGAGGATAATAATTACTATAAGGCTACATAGATAACTATTAGGTTTATAAAATAGGTTAATACTAGAATAATTATAAGAGTAGTATATAATACTACCTATATAAGAAATTAGGTTATATTAAATTAGACTACCCTAACCTTATAAAGGAGAGGGAGTAAAAGAAGTAAAAATAATATATAATATTTATAACTATAGTAACTATAATAATTAAGAAATTACTATTAAAAAGAGAATAGCTAGTTAGAAAGAGAATAATCCTTCTTTACTTAATTTTAACTATTATTTATATTATTATTATAAATAAGTATAATTACTCTTATTTAGACTTTATATATTAAGGGCCTTACTCAATATAATATAAATAGTTTATAGGGTCTTCTAGTTATTTAAAAAGGAATTTATAAAAATTAAATTAAAGAATATATTATAGATAACTTATACTGTATAGCCCTTAGGGTATTAAATTAAGATATAAAATTATAAAATATAATAAATTATTTTTTTATATTAATATTTCTAGAGGTATATCTTTAATATAAAATTATAATAGTTTATATATATAGGAACAGTATTACTTATTTCTTATTAATAGTTATAGAGGTCTCTTTAAGAGTATAAAGTAGTAACTTTATATAAGTATACTTATAAAAGGGAGTACTACTATAGTAGTTTTTATACCTAGGGTATAGTGGTAGTACTTCATAAGTATAATATAAATAATAAGTATATTATTACTATAATACTATAAATAAAAAATTAAAATTTTTACTCTTAGTTTAGAAGTTTTTTTAATAATATATTTCTTACTATTTATATAAACCCTTACTATACCTTTATTTTTTAATCCCCCTAATTATACTAATATTTATAAGGAGCTAAGCTACCTTTTTTAAAGGCTTAAGTGACTAAAAGCTATATACTCTTTATATGTAGGCTACTAACTACTTATAGAATTAGGACTATCTAGATACTAATATCTAGATTTAATAATAGACTTACTTATATACTATTTATAGTTCTAGTAGTAATATTAGCTATATGCTATATTACCTAATCTATCATATTAAAATAAAGAAGGAATATAGGTAGTATAGCGTATAGTTAGTATTGTCATATCCTTTAATAAAAGATAACTTATATAAAGGTACTTGGTACTTAGTTAGACTAGATTCTATAAGTATTAAAATAATAAATAAAAATAATAAAAAATACAAAATCTATAAAAATAAGGGAACCAACACTAGTTTATTTCCTTTAAAATTATAAGAGTAACTAATAACTATATTAGGTAGCCTTATTATTATTTTTATAACCTAGTATAAACTTGTTTTTTATAGTCTTTTTATAATACTAATTAGTATAGTATTTTTGTGGGAAGTCTGGTTCCCTTTCACTTCCAAATAGGGTTTAGCACCACACGTGTCGCCCTTTCCAAATTAGAAAGAGGTTCTTCTAGCTATTTCTTCTTTCTTCACTACTTATTCACTATATAGTCCAATGAATTATTATTCCATCATAGCCACTTTTATTAGGTTATAAGCACCTCTTTAAAAAGCTCTTAGCATTTTTATCTTCCCGAGATTATAACCTTTTAATCTATCTAGTTTTTAGTAGGTAGACCCTAATATTCATTATACTGTTATTCGTGCCAGAGTAACAAGACCATTATATTACTTATTCTAGAAGGAATAAGCTTATAAACTTTATACTAGACGATATTTTTAACTAAAACCCCACTTTCCTAAATAGGAAATAACGTTCGACCAGTAAAATATCTAGAAATAGCTTATTAAGCTTAGGGGAGTTCTTTAACAGCCCCTCTAAAGAGGATTAATAACATAATAGAGCTTATAGCGAAGCTAAATAATATTAAATTAAATAAGGCCAACTTAAATAAGCCTGCTATACTAAAAAAAGCTTGCTAAATTAAAAAGATTACTAAGTAGACTAACCATCTCTTTCTATATAATATAATAATCTCCCTAATAGAGATATTACCCTTCCTAACTTTCTAAAGCTCTTTAAAAAGGGTTGCGAGAACTTTAGTGGTATTAAACTATTAAATTAAAGCTTAATATATATAAACTTATCAGCCAGAAGGAAATAGAGGCCTATGAAATAGAGGAGAAATTAAAGGTCTTGTTATTCTAAATATATAGTAAGAAAGTACAATATTAAATATAGCAGAAAAAGTAAACAAAGCTAAGCCTAAAGAGGAAATAGAAGCTAGCTAACCTTTGTATATTAGTAAATAGCTCTAGTTACTAAATATTTCACGTTAAGTAAGCAGTCTTGGTAGAGTTATTATATTAGATTATTGCTAGGAGAACCTTCTGGCTAATACACCCCCTTAGTATTAGAGGCTTTGCTAGATTCGGTAGAAATAAGGCAAGAAATATTAACTATATTTAATATTTTAATAAATTCTTAGTAGAGAGGTTTAATTAAAACTTTAGTAAGCCTATTAGCTATCATGCTATATAAGGGGACCTAGGTAATATTAAGGTATTACTAATGCTTTAGACCTCATAATAAAACTATACGTCATACATATTGATATAGTAGACCTTTATATGAAGTATCTTAGTATCCTTACTTAGTAAATTAACTACAAAGCTATTATTATAATATATTCTAAGCTTTTTATTAGGGTTAAAGTTAATATTAGTAAAGGTCCTCCTTACTAATATTGAGATTTAGTAGCTTTAATTATAAATATATATTCTACTTTAGTTATAGATAATAAGACAATATATTACTTTAGTTAGAATTACTAGTTAATTAGACCTTTATATAATAAGTAAAGAAAACCTCTAGTACTCCTTTAATTATAACTATTAGTAAAGGTAGTATTTATAATAGTAATAAAAACTTTACTATTTATAAAGAACTAGCTATATTCTAGGGCAAGAAATTAGGTATTATAAAGGTAAGTGTAAGACCCTCACTACATACATGTATAGGATAGCTAGAACTTCGCAGGCTGAGTCAGCCAGGGGCTGACTCAGCACACGGAAGGATATCCTCCCTTCGCGAAGGCAGAGATTTCATAACTTAGCGCTAATCTATGATACCAACCTGACCATTGATTCGCGCATTAATTATATTCTTTATACCTCTATTTAAGTGCCTTTATACCCTTTCACACTTATCGCAATCCTATCAGGCCTCAGGACCTTATAGTAAGTTATAATCTAATTAGCTATAGTAGGGTAAGTAGTAAAAGAATTAACTAGAAAGCAAGATATTATATTATATATAGGTAATATTAGGCGTAGTATAAGTAGTAATATAGCTAATTAAACTAACTTTATCTAACATTTATATATTTACATAGAAGAATATATTTCCTTGTTAGGATAGTTTTTAAAGTAGTAATAGCACTAAGGACTACCAGGGAAGGTTATTGTAATATTTCATAGTAATAGCTTTAATATATAAGTATTAGGATAGCTAGACTATTTACTAGATTTAACTATATATAATATATATCTTATGGAAGTAGTTAAGCTTATCTATATCCTTTAGCTTATATTACTTTTTAATTATAATAGTAAACCTAGCTATAGCAGTATAGCCTATTTATATTAAAAGGTTAATTATAAGGATATTATGCATATAAATAAGGAGTAATATAAGTTAATAATTTTTTTTATTTAAACTATAAATTATAAGCTTTAATTATTACCAATGGATCTTTCTACTAAAGTTTTAGAGATTTATGTAGACTATATAAAGCTTTAAGTAGCTTTTATATCTTACCTAGAATACTATTACTTGGAGGTATCTATATATATACTAATTTATAAAGCATAGTATTAAGGAAGCTATTAATAGTATTTTACTACCTTAAATTTAGGCTATATATAACTATTAAAATAGTAATTATTTATAAACCCCTTACTAAGGTAACTAAGTATAGCTTAATTTTTTATAGTTATAAATTACTATACATAACTAGGCATGTTTTAGTTTTTATAGTAGCTATTTTTAATAAATTTATAAACACCTATATAAATAGTAGAATAAGAATTTCTTATTATAGCTTCTACTTTATTAATAATAATATATAACTTTTTTTTAAACTATGAAGTCCAATCTTAGTATAGAGGTTGATATTTTAGACTAGTTTCATGGCTCTAGAGGCATTTAGGTCTAGAAGAAGTATTAATTAGTAGTTTTATTATATAATTTAAGAATTATTAATATATAGTAACTAGAAATAGTTATTAGTAGATTTAATATAATAGGTAATATAATCTAGATTATATTTATAAGCTCTAGCTTGCTTATTTATAATAATATTTACCTTAAAACTTTTAAGCGAGGCTACTATAGTTAGTAGGATCAAACTATATTATTATTTTTACCTTTTAAGCTAGGGGTTATTGAATTAATGTATATAAATTATCATATAGGCTTTATAGCTTACTAGAGTAATTCCTAAAGTATCTAGTTTAGTCAGTTGGAATCTATATAAAGTAATAGTAAAGTTAATTATTAAAAATTAAAAGTCCTATGTAGGTACTATATATTATTATAAAGGCTTAAATAATCTAAATTATTATCTAAAAAGGTACCTAGAATAGTTAAGTATATAAAAATATTAAAGGCTGGAGTTAGTATAGTTTCTATAATAAAAAGACAGGGGGGGTTAGTCAAGTGAATGAAATAAAATAATATTATTCCTTACCTTTTATAACCTTATTTGTACCTTTATTAGCTAAAGTATTATATTTAGTACTTTATTTAACGAGGTCTAACTACACCCCTAAGTATTAATTAACTCTAGTAAGGTTAATTTAATATTTCAACTAGAAACTAGTAGCTTGTTCTAAGTATTTAGAATAAATAATAATATAACATAAATAGTTATAGCAGGCAGCTTATTAGTTAAAAAATAAAGAATTAAAGGTTAAAAAGGATTATAATATAACTTTTCCTAAATATTATATTTCTAATATATATAACCTTTTTAAGCTAGGAGCTAGATTATCCTAGATGTTAAAGGCCTTATAAGCTACTAAGAAACTTAGCTATATATAAGGTTTAAACTTTATTTTTTAAAAGGTCTAGTAAAGTTTAAATATAAGTAGTAGAACCAAAAAATAAATATTAAAGGTAACTAGTTAGCTTATACTTAGATATTATTAAAAAAATATTAATAATAGCTAGTTACTAATTATCTAAATATATTCTAGATTAATATAGATTCTATCTTATCTAATAATAAATCTAAGAAAATATACCTCTTTCTAATAAAAGTTATACTTTAATAATTTAGTATAGAGGTTTACTTATGGGAGATATAATAGGATCTTATTAATATACTATTTATATTCCTCCTTTATTTACGAATAGATAAGGATATTATGAGATATATAATATAATATTTATTAAGAATACCTTATATTACTTTATTAATATATACCTAGAATATTATAAGCATATTATAAAAACTAAATAATATAATTATATATTTATAATAGCTATATTATATATAGAATACTATCTTTTATTTATCTCTCTTTTAGATCCTAATATAATAGTATATGTCTTATAGATCTAGCTTAGTAAGATATTTAATATTAACGTAATTCCCTGGTGATCCGCTCACCCCCGTTGATCTGATCAACCACCAAAAAATCATCGCGCGTTCAACGCGTAATTATTCAACCAACAACCATGCCACGAAAACCGCGTTAATCTCGCCCAAATTTAGCTGAGTAAGAGGGGAGGATCTAACTTATAATACAAGCTTTAAAAAGGCACGAAATTCCAAGTATTTATTAAGTAATAGAGGTTTTTAATATACCTTATTTAACACTCCACAATCGCATCCAGGGACATGAATTTTAATAAGAACTTTGCCACCATAACCTCCGGCTCTCTATAACTCAGGAAGAAGCTCTAGTAGAGTAGATTCTATTTAGAGATTAACGTGGAGTTGCTCCAAGGGTCTTATATATATAATAAATAGCCTATCTTCTTCTCTAAGTAGAATTATCAACCCCCTAAAGCCACCTAGGAAGAACTAGGTTACTAAGTTTATTAAGCGCTATGAAAGTATTAAAAGTTAATTCACGTGTAAGTATAACTACTAGCGCGCCCTCTATAAGGATCCTAAGGTTATAAAGTTGTAGTTTAAGACTTTAGAGGCCTTACGCAACGAGAATAGTATATAGGATAAAGATATCTATAACTTTAACAAAACTAGCTTTACTATAGGCCTAATTATAACCTCGCGGGTTATTATAAGGGCTAAGATGCTTAGGAAGCCTCGCCTTATTTAGCTAGGCCAGCGCGAATAGGTTACTATGATTAAATATATTAGGTTAAAATATTATTCTACTAACTATAATCTTTAAAGGCAAGGTCTATATTAAAGGATAGTTTAAAGAACTAGATCTCCTAGGCAACTAAAGGATTAAATTAAGCGCGAATAGATAGACTACTAACTAGATAACCCTCTAGTAGCTTTAAAAGTCCTTTATTCCTTATATAACTAAGCGTATAATTAGAAGTTATTAATTTCTTATTCTAGATAGCTATAGGAGTCATCTAACTCCTAAATTTAATAAGGTTTATAGAGATAATAAGATTATCTATATCTATATACCTGTGTATTCATCGCACCTACTTTAACTACTAGATGTTAGTTGTTTTAGACTACTAAAGCAGGCTTATAGAGGCCTGGTTAAAGCAAAGATATGCCTAGAATTTTACTATATTAATAAGCATGACTTCTTAAAGGCTTATCTAGAGGCTCGCAAGAAAGTCTTTACTATCTAGAACGCTTAAAGTGGCTTTCGCGTAACTAGGATAGAACCTTATGATCCTAAAGAGGTCCTAAAGCGCTTTAATTATTTAATATCTATGCCTACCCCCCCTCTAAGCCGCGGAGCTTTAATATCATCCTCTATACTTACCACGCCTTATATAGTTTAATAGCTATATAAGAAAGCTTCTTCTATTAAGAAGATACTTTCTAAGTAGTCCTAGAGTCCTTCTAGTCCTTTTAAACGTGCTTTAGATAAGCTTATAAAAGGTTACAAGCTAGCTATCTATAATACTACCTTTATACTAAAGGAATTGAATGATCTCTATATAGAAAGTTAAGTTTAATAGCTTAAAAAGAGAATCTAAACACTAGATAGCCCCTATATAAGGCCTCTAAGTGTAGGAAGCAAGGGACTTAATTTTATTAAGAAATAAGTAACTAAATTAGGAAGATAGTAGTAGTAAGGAAGCTAATCTAACTACTCTACTAATTTTAGAACCTTAAAAACATGCCCTACTAACCTATTCTGAATGTAATATTCAGGGGCATACTAGAACTAGATGTCCTAGTCATCGCGTGACTTAGTTTACTGTATTTAATTAAGAATTGGGTTGTTGGGAATAGCTTCAAGTTTGATGGGTAGAATTATTTTTGGTGGTTGATCAGATCAACGGGGGTGAGCGGATCACCAGGGAATTACGTTAAGATATTTGGCTCTATTAGTAAATAAATTAATAATTTTAAGAAAGGTACTAAGATCATTTAAATATTATAAAATTATAAGCTTTAAGGTAAATAATCTCTACTATTCTTAAAATAAATCTTTAAGAGAGAGATTATTCTAGGATTAGAAGAATTTTTCTAAGTTTTATAAAATTATAATAAGCCTACTCTTTTTAAATATTTATTTATAAAGTAACATCTTATTATATTTAAAATATTATTTCTTTTTATACTATTTCTCTCCTTTCTAGTTATACTAGCTTTAGGAGTTTTTATTATTCTTTTAAATCTTATTCATATATAATTAAATTAGAATATTTCTATTATTTTAGGTAATAAATAGCTTTTAACTTATTCTTCTTTTTTTACTTTTACTTATTTAATTTACTACTACTCTAGAAGCTTATTAAAGAGTTAATAGCCTCTATATAAAAAAATTAATACTTAGTATAAATTCTCTTATATTAAAGGATTCATTAGTAGTATATAACTAGCTTAATGATATTAGTAATTAAAGTGAATTTATTAAATACTTTAATAAGCTTTTATTAAAGATTATTATTGAATATTTTAATAAAAAACTATATATAGAATATAAGTTTCTTAAGAAATTTTTAGATTTCTAAATAATATAGATTTTAGTTATATATTCATTAGTTCCCCTATTATTTATTTAATATATAGAAAGTAGCTTATTATATTTAATCTACCTCAGGATTAGCCTAGGTTTTAAAATATCTTTTAAGCTCCTCCTAAGTTAGCTCTAGCTTAGAGGGGTCTTAATAGTTAATATAAATATATTATATAAGCTGAATCTTATGACTGCATAGGAACGCTTGGTATTTCTATCTACGGGAAAGACCGAGCGTTGTCATCGTGGCGGTTGTGGGCCACGTGACCGCTACGGTCGCTGAATGCCTAAGGCACCCATGCTAACACACCCCCTTTAGTAGCAGAGTGATATAAGGCCTGCAATATTTCCTAATTTAGTAATATCTATAAAAGCTTTATATATATATATATATATATATATATATATATTATTTAATCCTTTTCTCCTCTATATATAACTATATAAAAACTTTTCTTAAAAATATTAAAAATAGGGCTATTAAGTAGCTTAGTAAGGCCATCTATAGTATTCTTTATCCTATTAATATATTAAAATTTAACCTTCTTATCCTATACTAGCTCGTGCATGAACTAGTAATTATTAACCTATCTAATACATAGTGTAGTAGCTAGATTAGGCTTCTTAATCATCTTAATAGTATTATTACTATTACTAAGGATATATAGTAGTTTATTATTACCTCTTAACCTAAGCGTAATAGCTAGTTTTTAAATACAGAGAGCCTCTTTAATAGCTGTATTAAAAGTAATTGGTTCTATAATAATTAAAGTTAATACTAGAACTATTTCCATCCTAGCTAATTATATAATAAGTGCGCTAGTGTAAAATATTATAAATAAGGTAGTTAAGTGGCTGCTCTTATAATCCTAATAAGTAGTATTAATATAGATCTCTTCTACCTCCTCTAGCTTTAATCCTAGCTAAAGGGTAAGGTTATTAGAGTAAAGAGAGTAGAGTATTTATTTTACTACCTTAATATTATAAGTTAGTGGTTTCTATATATATCTTTATAGCCTAAAGACCACGTAGATAATATCTAGCCTAGTTTTAATAACTAGCTAGTTTAATTAGCCTAGGAGATATATATATAGTTTATTTAATTCCTAAAGGTCATCTTCTATAGTATCTATATTAATAATAGTAGTTTCACTAGCTGCTAGTTACTTTATGATTTTTATATAGTATTAATAGTATCTAGAGGCTATTAGTAAGTCTACCTTATTTAATAATAATATCTTATACTTAATTAGAAGGTCCTCTATATATCCCTTCTAGTCTATAATAATTATATTATTCTCCTATATTAGCATGTAGTTAAGGAATCTTACTAGCTTACTAATAACCTTAACCTATATATACTTATTAATCTCGTAAATAATCTTATTAATTCCCTTATTAGTATTATTAGTAGCAAGGAGATTATCTATATAGACAATAATAAACATGGTTCCCTTCTAGAAAATATAGGGTTCTTTAATAAGTAGTTTATATCCTATAGTAATTAGCTTTTTACTAATTCTCTTCTACTATAAATAACCCACCTATTATAGGCTATATAAAGCTTCAAGTAAGAGCTAGACCTAGTTATTATTATTCTTAAAGCTCGATAGGGGTTATATAAAGATTTTCTACTCCTTTATTAGTATATATAGAAATACTATTATAATATCTACCTATTTATAATATTTCTTCTTAGTAGTGACTATTATAAGGAATATATAGATTATAGGATCTATAGGGACTAGTAAGCTTGCTACGATCGTATCTCCAAGCTACAAGGCAAAGTTGCAGGCGAGAATTAATCGAATTCTAAGCATGAAGAAGAAATAAGACTAATTATAATGGTTAACGAAACATTTGTATGCAATGCTTAGTTAGCTAGTAGTGGTTACTTGCCTGATTACTAAGGCCATTCACCAAGTATTAATATAGCAGCTATTACATAACCCCTAGTTAAATCACTAGTATATCCTTAGGCTACGTGAATTAGCTTACCCTATACTCTTTACTATTTAGTATCTTCTACCTCTCTAGGTATAGCTTGGTTCATAGTAGTTACTACCTATAGGCTAGGTAGTACTAGAAGTCTTAATCTTTACCTCTAAAGCACCTACCTATTTAAGGTTATAAATAATTTTATTATCTATAATTCCTTTATTATAGGTATAAATAAACTACTTCTTTTTTAAATCCTTACTCTTTCTGTTCTATATCTTATCTAACTTCTTTTAAGACTAGTAATTTTTCTATCTTTACTAATTTCCTTTAGTAGTATAGGGCTAGTAATATTTCTATTATTAACTAAGGTACTATATTATTTAGTCTTATAGCTAGTAGTATAGCCTCTAGTATTAAATAGTTAATAGAGAATATATTATATAAACCTTATAAATATTACTATGACTCTATAGTCCTATATTATTTAGCCTTAGAATATCCTACTATATATAGTATAGTATAGCTATATAGTAGCCTAGTAATATAGGGTATTTTACTATTAATATATTAGGTAGCCTAGTACTTAGTTCTAATATATTACTAAAGCTCTAGGATTTAGAGAATTTAGAGAATACTAATAATATTATTAATAACTATCTTATTATACTAGTTACTAGTTAGTACCCTTATTTCTATACTCTATCTATATATATTATATTATTTAGCCTTATTACCCTGTCTATTATTAGTAAGTATATTTATTATTATTAGGATAATTAGATAGGAATTTATTCTTTTCTCTAGCTTATTTTATAGGGCTAACCTTACTAGTAGTCTAGGTTAATTAAGATACTTATAATAGAAGTCCTTAATAGCTTAGAGTATATTCTTTAATAAGCTAGTATTATACTAACTCTTATTTATATTATGATCTACCTACTAAACTTAATACTATAGCTTTTAATAGTACTTTTAGATATTATATATACTCTCTACCTCCTACTCTTTACTATTTATTTTAATTAGTCCTTAGTTATTTATAATCTAACTCTCTAATAGCTTTATAGAGTATACCTATCTTAGCTTTTCTAGATAAAAGATTAGGTATGCCTTAAGATATTCTAGGATTCTAGTTAGTATATATTCCCTATCTTCTAAACTACTTAGTAGGGTCTAGCTATCTAATTAGCTAGTTTCTAGCTTAGTATATATACTACCTAATCTACTCTAGTTATTATAATCTAATTATTTTTTATAAACTTCTTATCTCTTTATTTTTAATTTATATACTTCTTTATTTTCTCTTATACTTATTTTTATTTAACTTATTACCTAGTAAAGTTTTATACCTTTTAAATATAGCTTACTATCTATTAAGCTTATTTATAATTAACTATTAAATCCTTAAGCTAGATAGCTTTATTCTAGTTAATTAATATTCTTAATTTATATTCTCTTTCTATTAGAAAGGATAATACCCTAGTTAATTTACTAGGTAATACTACTAATATAATGATTAAGATAAGAAGATACTTATTCTAGTTATTCTAGAAATAGGCAATAAATAGCTAAAGTTATTATATAATCTATTAGTTTATAACCTCTACTTAGCTATTTATTTAAGAGTATTATTTAAATAATAGCTTTATCTTTACTTAACGAAGCTTATATAGCTCTCTCTAGAACTCTAATATAAACTAATCTTCTTAGTTTAAAGCTATTAAATCTAGTAGCCCTATCTAAAAGTAGATATAGATAATAAATAGTATAGCTATTTATCTAGTAGTAATAGTTTTATAATAAAGTATAATAAATATCCTCTTACTTAAATAATTAGTAAATACTAATATAGTATTAAAGCTACTTCTTAACTTAAGAAATAATCTAAAATCTATATATATATATATATATATTATTAGAGATGCTTAGGGATTAGTAGTAGTTATAAGAGACTAGATAGTAGTCTATAGGATTCTTTTAATCTTATATATTTTAAATAGTTATTAATATATCTATCTATATTAGCTAAGTAAGCAAGCTAATAATATCTTTATTATATAAGCTTTTAAGTCTTTCCTTACCCTAGATAGGCTATAGATAGTTATTAATAAGTCCTATTTATAAGTTATATAATTATATCTCCTTTATCTATAAAAACTAAGTTATTATTAAATAGTAGTTATTCTTTATTTATTATTTAAGAATAAGATTTTATTACCTTATTATACTTTATCCTACTAGATTTCTAGTTTAGGACTATTATAGTTTACCTATAAAATTTTAACATAAGATTTCTTATTAAAATAATAGCTTAGAGAGAAGTACTCCTTTCTCTAGCTATTTTAGTTAAAGAAGAACTTAATTCTAGGAATCTAGATCTTTAGGTATAACTTTTAGTTAATTTAATATATTAGCTAATATATTTTCCTTTCCTAGCTAGTATTTAATAAGGAAGTAGAACTAAGATATAAACTTATATTATAATACTTACTAGTAATTTAGCTTTTATGAAGTTATAAAGTATTCTAATACTTAGTAATCTATCTAGATTTTAAAATACTCTAATTATTATAGCCCTACTAGCTCTATATACTATTTAATTAAGAATTATACTATTACTAGTATCTCCCAGTTATAGATATTATAATTTTATTCTATATTATTTATACTTTTTAAAAAGTATACTATAGAATACTAGCGGTCTATATACTTTTACTAAAGAATACTTATAATTACTCTTTTTAATATATCTATCTCTGCCTATATTAATAACTTTAGTTAGTAATACTTAAGAATTAGTACTTTACTTAGTATAACCTTTAAGATATTAAAAGCGTCTTAACAATTACTAGTCTAGAAAAATCTAATATTCTTTCTTATAAGATAGTATAGGGGTCTAGTAATCTAATTATAGTTCTTTATAAATTATTTATATAAGTTATAAAAGCCTAGGAATAATTATATACTCTTTATTATATCTAGTACTTTCTACTAGGTAATTATAGTTACTTTTTCTTAGTTAACCTTAATACCCTAGATTAAGATAATAAATCCTAAGAACTTTATCTAGATTACTCTAAACTTATATTTATAAATTACTACTTATAACCTAGCTACTTATAACTACTCTAGTATAGTTTATATATATAATATATACTCCTACTAGTTCTAACTATATATTAATAAATTATCTATAAAGGCTATAATATATATATCTAAGGTATTTATTAGGATCTTATTAATATATTACTAGAATACTACTAGCTTATTAATTAGCCTAAATAGTAAGACTTTATACTTATAGATTTTATATCTTAAATAGAATATAGTAAGATCTTTAGTATCTAGGTATATATATAACTAGTAAAAGCCCTATTAGATATCTAGCTTTATAAATATTTTAGCTTAGAATATCTATTCTAGTACTTTATTAATAAGTAGTAATAAGTAATAATCCTTCTTTATAATAGTATTTAGCTTATAGTAGTTTATATAGAACTATAGACTATCTCTAGGTTTCTATACTATTAGGATAGGAGATATAAAAGGTAAGTTATAAGCCTTAAAGAAACTCTTATCTAAGTTATCTAGAATATATTAATAAGCTACTTCTAGTTCTTTAGTTAATATATAGTATAAAGGTTTATAACTAATATTATTATTTTCTTTAAACTTAATCTAGTAGTTATTTAGCTAGAATAGAGATATTTAATTAGACTCTTACTTAAAAAATATATTCTAAAGATTATAATATTTCTTTAGTAGTATTCTCTTAATTATTTCTTTCTCTAAAAGTTTAGACTCTTTTATCTAGCTAACTAGTATATCTATCTTTATAACTCTCTACTCTTCTAGGATCTTATTAATCATATAAAGAAAAGTAATAAAAATAGTAATCCTCTTCTTCTATAATTTAATAAAAGATAAGAGCTCTAATTATAGCTATATTAATTATAACTAGTTTTTTAAATAGTTCCTACTTTAGCTTTAGTACTTTAAATTTAGCTAATTTATAAAAAGTTTCTTAAAATACTCTTTTTATCTAAGCTTAAGCTAGGAATTAATTCTTCTTATACATTTAAACTAGTTAGTAGTACCTACTTTATTATTTAAACTTCTACTCTTATTAAATAATATTAGCTTAGTATTTATAGCTAATCTTAGTACTCTATAGTACTTCTAGAAGAAAAGGAAGTCTTATAGTATTCTTAACTTCTTTAAGTAATAATAGTTATTAGGGCTATATAAGGCTCCTTAATTAGTAATTAATAAGAATATTATTCTCTATATACTAGAGGGCTTCTAAGATTATATTATATTATCTAATTAGAGTAACTAAGAATAGGAGTCTCTCTTATCTTTATCTATTAATAATTATATCTAGGAATATTACCTATAATAGTTTAATAATATTCTTATTATTAAAGCTAGTAATTTAGAAGTCTTCTAAGAGCTTTTCTAGTAGGATATTAAATTACTTAGAGATATATATAGCTAGATTTTAGTTAATTAATATAAATATATTTACTTTAAAGTTAACTAATATTTTTACTCTTATAATAAAACTATTAGAAGAGATAAGTATATATATTATATAGCTATTTCTTAAATCTCCTAATAATTTATATAGATCTAGTATATATATAAGTTAATCTTTTATCTACTTAAGGTAGAGACTTTTTTTAGATATTATTATTTTTTATTTACTTCTAGCTATCTTTATTTTTATTTTTATTCTTCTTAGGGTATTTAGATCTTAATATAAGCTAGTTTTAGCTTATAGTTAAAATAACTTATACTTATATATTCTACCTCTTTATAATAATAGTAAGATCTATTCTAATAATAATATAAATACTCCTTACTACTAATATAGGGAATTAGAGAGGAGGTACTACATATACTAGATCTAGTATTATTATTTATATATAATAAGATACTAAGTCTTAGTTATTCTTATTATTATTCCTAGATACTATTTTATTATCATTTCCTTTATTAATTATATTCTAGTAATTCTACTTTATATCCTAGGTACTTAGAGTATTAGTAGCCTTATAATAATAGTTAATAAACTAGTGATAAGAAATATTATTATTATTAAAGTATATTATAACTATAGATTTAAGTTATTTATTAAGGCTATTATTAAGGAGTTCTTTATATTTATTCTTATTATATTAACTATCTTATATAAGTATACTAAAGTCTATAATATACTCTTAAAGATAGATATAGCTTTTTAGATTAAAATCCTTAGGTTTCTTATAAGCTTTATATTTCTTATTAAGATCTATAAAGACTATTTTTATATAATTATATATAATTAACTATAAGGTAAGGATTCTTTATATTAAAGATTAAATAGGATAGTATATACTCTTATACTTTACTCTTAAGGTAAGTTAATATATATATAATCTTCTTATCCTAAGAGGGGTATTAGTTATAATTAATCTTAAGTTTTCTCTATATTATATTATACTATACTTTAAAGATTATATTTTTTTATTACTTTTCTTAGAATTATAATATTTCTCTAATTTATTACTTAGGCTAGTAGGCTTTATAAAGGATTATCCTACTCTAGTAGTAAGCTAAGTAATCTAAAGAATAAACTACTAGTTCTTTTATTATAACTCTTTAATTATAGTATTATCTTTCTTTATAGTAATAAGCTTATTTACCTAAGTAGTAAAATTATTAGTTTCTAGTTATTAAGTTATTCCTAGAATTAGATAATCTATTATTATATCTCTTCTACTCCAATCCTATTAATCTATTAGGTTCTAGTAATTTCTTAGTTTAAGTATCTCTAGATATTATAAACTACTTCCTAAATAATCTCTAGTTTATTTATAATTTATAATTAGAATTCTTTATAAGCTAAATCCTCTAGTTTCTATAATATAGATCCTTAGGTACTAAATAGAAATAAGGTATACTAATTTATAGGAATCTACTATAGATCCTTATCTCCTAGAGTAATAGTAGGCCGTGCTATACTAGCTTATAGGGTTTATAATATTAATTATAGTTATTAGTTAGTCTAATAATTAGAAGCACTATTAGTTATATAAGGGATTTAGATTCTAACTAAGGCCACCTAGGTTAGTAAGCACTTAAGATTAGGCTAGTTAGTTAAAAAAGAGTAAAGAAAATATTAAGATACTTAGAATTATACTATAATTATATCTCTAAGCTATAAGGCAAAGTTATAGGTAAGAATTAATTAAATTCTAAGCATAAAGAAGAAATAAAACTAATTATAATAGTTAATAAAACATTTATGTACGACGCTTAGTCAGCTAGCAGCGGTTGCTTGCCTGATTGCTAAGGCCGTTCGCCGAGTATCAATGCAGCGGCCGTCACAGTAAGCTAGTATTATTAAAGTTAATACTAGAATATTATTTATTATTATAGATTACTTAGTAAGCCTTAAATCTCTATAACTATATGATTCTTCTTATTAAGCTTAAGGGCGTAGACCTATTTACCTAGTAATATATAGTATCCTTTACTACTCTTTAGCCTAGAGACCTTTCTATAGATTTCTATTCTAGTAATCTTATTATATTATCTTTTTATTACTACCTACTAGTAATTTATATATAGCGACTTTATTACTTACTTATAGGTTTATACGATAATAATATTAGAGGTATAAAGGACCTTATTAGGTTTAATAATATCTAGGGCTATAAGGGCTTACTTATTATTAAGCTAGCTAGGTAATTAACCCTTTATAATCCTTATTAAGCTATGAATTTACTTTCCTTATATATTTATAGGGGTTATATTATCTAGCTTTTAATTCTTCTCTACTCTAATAGATTTAATAAAGTAGGAAGAGATATTTTACTTTTATAATATAATAGGGTTATAAATAAGGTATAGTTCTTCTACCTTATTTATATTCTTATTTAATTCTATTTCCTTACTTTATTATAGAGCCTACTTAGTAATCTATAGATAGTCTAAGAGGTTAAGCTTATTAGTAGTTTATATATCTTCCTTATCTATAAAGGTTCCTTATAGAGAAGTATTTTAGTAACTTATGTCAAATATTACTAGTATAGGGCTATCTAGTATAAATAAACCCTTTCCATTACTAAGGCTGCGAGCTCTCTAGAGGTATTAAATATAGATCTACCTCTATAGGAGTCTATATACCTCCATTAATATTATCCTCTTCTCTAGTATTTCATCTACTATTACTCTATTCTATTTATTCCTCCCCCTAGTCCTCGAGACCTTTAGTATTTAGTATGCTAGGTTATATAGAGATCATGAAAGGTTTACTAGATTTAGGGATTTTATCTTTAGAGGGTTATTTAATTAGGATATTATAATTATTATAATTATTATTATATAGCCTTAATTTATTAAAGGTAATATCTTAGGATCTATATATATAGCCTATCTTTAGTACCTAAATATAGTAAATATAGCTATGGTTACCTTCTATACTAATATAGTAGCTAATATAAGCTTATAGGCTTATCTTCTATAACTTTATATAATCCTTAACTAGAATATATATCTATACGTAGTAACTAAAGACCTTTAAGTATTTTATTAAGGTATAGGGGTCCTTAATTTACTATTATTTATACTACTTCTATATAGGTAGTCTTTTATCCTTATTATTTAGATAGTAGAGATAGTTAATTATATATATAATATTTTTAATTACATAGGGCTAGAGCTTCTAGGGAAGTCCTACCTTATTTAAAATATAGTATACTATTTTATTAATATAGCTATCAAACCTTTAGATATATTAGGCTCTAGTATTCTTAGTAAAATAGGATTTACCTTTATTCCCTTTTTCTTAGCCTATCTTTAGAAGTAAAAGAACTCTATTCTACTATTTAGAAGGATCTTATATAGATACTAACTAGTTTAGACCTTTAGATATTTTATAAAGACTATTATTATATTTACTATATATCTCTTCTCCTTTATAAGTAGGTAACCGACCCCTACGGTAGCCTTCGGAGGTCGCGCCTTAGCGCGACCCCGCCAGCCAAACGGTCAGGTCAGCCATCCGGTCAACTTTTGAATAATTCGTGTATTCAACTTCAACGCGCGATATCTCAACAATAACATGGGCAAATTTAATGCGGACACAGAGAAACGAATTACTGAAGCTATTTGCGCGATGCAATTTCAGAAAAAACTAAATATCTCAAAAACTGCGCGAGAATTTCGCGTAAATCGAATAACACTCTAATCTCGATGGCAGGGCCGACCCTCGCTCAAAAATCGACCACCGACCAACCTTAAGCTTGACGAGGCTCAGGATAAGGCTTTATGTCGATATCTAGAGACCTTAGAGACTTATCGAGTGAAGCCTTTAAAGCGAATGATCGAGGCAGCAGCTAATGCGATCCTAAAAGTGAGCCATACTGATTCCACGACCCCCCCTCCTACGGTTGGACCTAAATGGCTTCAACGGTGGCTTGTACGGCATCCCCAGTTTAAAAGACGACGATTTCGAGTAATTGAATTAGATCGCAAGCAGGCGGAAGATCGATAGCTTATAAAACAGTGGTTTCATGAGCTAGAGAACCTTATTATCGACTACAGTATCGCGCTAGAGGATATATGGAACTTCAATGAGACGGGCTTCCAGATTGGCATTGGAAAGAACCAATGGGTCATTACACGAGATATAAAGACTAAAAAGCCATATATTGGCATCAATTCCGAGCGAGAATACGTGACCGTTGTGGAGGCAGTTAATTTAGTTGGTCAACACGCGCCTCCGCTTATTATCTGCGCGGGTCGCTGTATTCTAAAGGGCTGGTTTGATCATACTGAAATTAAGGGCGGCTACCACGTTGGAGTCACTGATACGGGCTATATCGATGATCGACTTGCATATCAATGGATACAGCGATTCTGGCGCGATACTAAGGAATACTGGAAGGGGAAATATCAGCTCCTCATCTGCGATGGCTTTGGATCACACTGTACAAAGGAATTCGTTGAATTCTGCGAGAAACAGGATATCAAGCTATTCTTTCTACCTCCGCATACAAGTCATTTCCTACAGCCGCTTGATGTTGGTGTATTCCATGCCTTTAAACATTGGCATTCTGAATTCGTCGTTGATGCAACATATTCGGGCTGTACGAACATCAATAAGGTTGAATTTTTCCACGCGCTTGGGGGAATTCGCTATAAAACTCTTAAGAAACGCACTATCTAGCATGGATTTCGTGATACTAGCATATGGCCTTTTAATCCTGACATTGTTCTGCGGAATCTACTAGAGTTTACACGCGCGACCCCCCCAAACGATCCAACTACTTCAGATAATTTAATAGGTAGTACACTAAAAACTACAGCACGATTTCGTTCTCTTAGTGAGAGACTTCGAGCTTTACAGGACCTATAGCTTGATGCTGCATAGACCTATCTAGAAACCCTTATTCGTGGTGGTGAGCAACTTGCTGCATACGCGGAAAGTTTAGAGGTGGAAGTTAAGCGCTATATACAAGGAGCTAGAGATCGCGCAGATCGAATTGCTGCTTCCAAGCGTCATTTACGCAAAGGAGGCATTATTTCTAGTAATGAGGTTAATAATATGAAGAGGATCGAGTTGAAAATTAACGAGGAGAAGGAAAATAAGAGGTGGAGGGTCAGATATCACGGTGTAATGGTTGATCTTATGGACGATCTTATTAGGCGAGGAATAGTCGTAAAGAGGCAGCGACGATCTAGGCAGGTAGCAGAAGAGTAGAGCTTTCATTTTTATGTATTTTTAAACGATTTGCTTTCACATTCGTTGAGATATTGGACTTTGAATAGCTTCAACCTAAAAAGTTGACCGGATGGCTGACCTGACCGTTTGGCTGGCGGGGTCGCGCTAAGGCGCGACCTCCGAAGGCTACCGTAGGGGTCGGTTAAATAGTTATCTATATTACTATATTAACTATAACTATATATATAACCTTACTACCTACCCCTTTTAGTATAATTTTTTAGATATCTATATACTAGAGGGCTATAGGGTCTCCTTTATTAAGATTTCTAAGGTTCTAAGATTTTTATAAGACTTATCTACGTACTTTATTCTCCCTATAGATATTATAGATAAAGGATTTAATCTTATTATTATTAAATATCTTATATAGCTTTAGTAGGCTAATATAACCTAGTTAATAGTATACTAGAAGAATCTCTTTATATATAAGTACCTTCTTATCCTCCTTTACTATCTTCTTATTAAGCTAGTATTACTTTATATTATATTATTTCTTCTTCTACTTCTTATTTAATACTATAAGGATAAGAGTATTATTTAGGAATATAATTACCCTAGGGACTCTATAACTAGAAGTTATATATACGGCCTAAGATATTATTTATATTCTAGCTATAAATATAGAGCTCTGTCTTATAAGCTCTAAGAGATATATATATCTTACTTTATTTTCTCTATTAATAATATATTAAAGTCTAGGTTAGGATTATAGAAAGTAAAGATCTTATAGTTAATATATATATTATTATAGTAAAGATATATATTTACTATATTATATTCCTTTACTAATATAATACCTCTACCTATAGTTTTATACTAGTAGGCTTATTTATTTAGTCTATATTTATATAAGGTCTTAAATAATATATGGCTCCTAATAAGATGCTATAAGGTGTCTAAGTTAATAATCTAGATTACTATTAATATTACTATAGTCTATTATATGCCTTACTTATTAGTAGTTATATATATAGCTTTAGCTACTAGTAGCATGTTAACTATAGTACCTATAAATCTAAACTCTATAGTCCTATCTATATTATATATAACCACTATTCTACCTTAACCTATTATTAGTAGTAGTAGAAGCGTAGTTTATTATAGATTATTTACTATATTTTAGCTCTACCTTTAATCTAGTATTAATAGGCTATTTTAAGGCTTCTTATTATTATAATTATAATAATATTTATAGGCCTTGATTATTCCCTATAGTCTCTAGCCCTCCCTATAAAGGTTCAGCATAAGATACTAGTGTTATGGGAGGTTGACCTCTCAAGCCTTCCTAAACCTTGGGATCGTCTTGACCTAAGCCCTGACAATGGATTGACTTACTCAAGTATGCTCAACGTCCAACTAGTATGAAGACTAGTCATGGTTAGGGTGGCTAAGGCGTAATAAAGGCAAGGCTAGTCTTTACCACGTATAATAAAGCCTATCAAGAAGTACTAGACAAAGTATTATTATAAGAGTCTTAAATTAGAATGATCTAAGGTAGCACTTAGAATAATAATAGTATTAATCATGAAGAATAAGTAAGACTAAATATAGGTAGGTAATAAGCGTCCTTATATATTCTTTATTTCCTACTATCCCTCCTACTATCTTAATAGTATATGGGAAGGTATATCTAATAGGTATTACTATGCTCCTACCTTTTCTCCTACTATCTTAATAGTATATAGAAAGGTATACGCATGTGACCTATAGGCGTGCTATAATATAGCTATTTCTCACATCCTTTACCTAATCTAAAATTCTCCCCTATTAGAACTTTGTTTTCTAGAGGCCATGGTTTATTATCTTTCTAAGTCTACTATCCCTAGTTCTAGAACTCCTTGAGCTTATTACCTCTAGATCATGATCCTCTATGGATTATAATTATTTATAGTTTATGGTTACTAGTTACTAGTCCCTAGTAGTTCCTGCGCCGTAGATCTTAGTCTTGTCAGGCTCGTTGTCCCCGCGTCCTGATTCTGCCTCGTACCGCCGCCTTGGCTAGGTTCATAACAACTAGTATTTCTTAATACTATAGCCACGCATCCCACAGTATATATAGTAACTATTAGTCATCTATAGTATTCTACTTAGAATTAATTATCTCTAGTAATTATGCTTATAACTAGGTACTAGGCTATCCTAAAGCTTTTACACATGGTACGCTAGATTAATTATTAGATTATATACGTTACTAGGGTTATTCTAGTTATTAGGTTAGGGTACGTGATAAGTAGCCATGGATATCTTATTAAAGCTTCCTAGGTGGCTATTATAGAGTTATATAGCTTATAGAAGTAATTATAATTAAATATCCTAGGTTCTTCTATTATTTATTCCTACTTATTATATACCTAGTTTAGTATATCATCCCTAAGCTTATGTATTAATAGTAGGGCTAAGATATAAGGTCCTATATTATATTTTAGTTATTCTATAACTATTATAGCTACTATATAAGCCTTTATATAGTCTATAGGGAAGTAAATTACTATCTTATTATTTTTATAGGCTTTAGCATAGTAGCCTCTAAGTATAATATTCCTAATCCTAAATATAATATCCTTTATTACCTTATATTAATTATCTACTATATTAATATTCTTGCTATATAACTATGGATATTACTAATATTCTTCTAAAACAGCCTATTAGCTAGCTAGCTACCTATAGTAACATATCTTCCTATACTATATAGTTTACTATATTCTAAGCTAGTTAAGTAATATCCTTTTATTGGCCGGAAGGTCATGGAGGCATATAGAAAAGTTGAAGGTCTTGTCATTCTAATTGTCGAGCGAGAAAGTACGATATTAAATACAGGAGAAAAATCTGAACGGAGCTGAACCCAAATAGGAAAGAGGGGCTAGCTAACTTTTAGTGCGGCAAATAGCTCCAATCGCTGAACCTTCCCGTTGACCGAGCGGTCTCGATAGAGTTGTCGTATTGGATCCTTGGCGGGAGGACCCTCCGGCTGACACCTTTTAAATTAATTATTCTAATCTTAATACCCATAGGCTATCCTTTACTATAAATATATATGTATTAAATTAGTCCTTTAATACTAGAACCTTTTATATAATAGGGATTATATAGGTTAATTTAGTAGGTATTACGTGACTATAATAGTAAGCCTAGTTCACTATATTATTATTATTAGTTATTTTTAGGTACTTACTAAGGTCTAATTACGTGCTAGATCCTTAGTTATATAATTAGTTAAGTTATCTAGCTAATTAAGGTTAATCCTTATTAGTCTAGATACCTAAAAATAGTAATACTACATAGAGTTAAATAAATTATATTTAGTTAATAATGCCACGAGGAAGTTAAATATTAGGGTAATATTAAAAAAGAGAGCTAACCAGGGTCATAACCTGACTATATAGGAACGCTTAGTATTTCTATCTATAGGAAAGACCAAGCGTTGTTATCATGGTGGTTGTGGGCCACGTGACCGATACGGCCGCTGAATGCCTAAGGCACCCATGCCGACATCTTATTATTATAATAATTTAATATTATAATAGACCTATAACTCCTTTATTATATACTTATATAAATACTAGGCGTAATAATCCTTAGTATTAATAGTTTATATATATTATCTCTTAAGGTTCTTTTTATAATATATAGACATCTCTTCTAGCTTTAGGCTACTATTAGGCCTATTAATATACTTACTAATCCACCAGAGGTTATTAGTAAGCACCTTAATTAACTAGGTTAGTAAGGATTCCCTGGTTATTACCCTTTTAAGTATATATTAGTAGTATATTAGAGATAAGCTCTCTTCCTTAAAACGGGGGGGATAATCTAGGTTATTAGAATCTAAGTAGGATAGTTTAGATCCTCCCCTAGGGAATCCTAAGACAGTAGGATGCTCTTTAAGCTTAGAAGACTCTAAAGGGGGGCTGTAAGCTAGCCACTTATCCTTAGAGGTCCTAGATAGTTTAGGGAGAGGTTAGACCAACTCCACAGGTAGGGGTTTCCTACGCCTGGGTTGCTTACGCAGCTTGGGAGTCAGGAACGACCATCTAGGAGCGAGGTACGTCCAGCTGGCGACCAACAGCGAAGCCGCCAGTCGCGAGAGCTTGGGAGCTGGAACGGGTGCTAACCATCTTGATGGTTGCTAGGTTAGGATGCGATTTAAACTATAAGTAGTAAGGTTAGATTAGTAGTAGATACTAGTTTGTCTTCACCTATATAGTAAGATCCTAGTAAGTAATAAGATATTAAGCTATAGATAATTATATAAAAGAGGAAGAAGGAGCTATAAGCTAATTAATTTAGAAATAAATTACTAGGGCTTAGGAAAACTAGTAATTATAAAGGTCTTTTATATATAGTAATACTAAGAGAGTTATTTAGGATTTAGCTAAAATGGATTAGGCCTAATTAGGTCAGATCCTAAGCAGCGGTCGCGTGGCCTCCTATCAGAGCTGCCTGAGGCACCTGCTGTGACAACTTCTTTTATACTCTTCTTAATTTAAAGATATTCTACTACTTAGTTCCCTATATAAATATTTTATTATCTTATAGTAATTTTATTATTAGTTATATAATTTTAGTATATTAATATACTCTTAAAGAAGAATAATTATAAGATAAAATAATAGTTACTTTAGATAAAGAAGTATCTAGTATATTACTTTAATATATAATCTATCATAATAACTAGGTTAATAAGTAAAGAAAGAAATATATTAAGGTATATAAAATATAGATAAAAGAGATAGGAATTAAGATCTTAAAAATATTATTAAAAATATTAAGCTAAAGTATAATAAAAAATACTCTATATATTCTAATAAGAGATATAGCTTAATATTAATATTACCCTCTTACCTTATTATAGATTATAAGAGTAGTATAACTAATAAATAATTATAAGATCCTAGATTTAAAGAAGAAATTCTACTAAGATCCTTTAATAATTTAGATTATTATTATAAAATAGTTATAACTTACTATAAGACTTATAAAACTTAGCTAGAAACCCTACTTAAAAGTAATATTAAAGGATAAAGAACCTTATAAACTAGTATAAATAACTTACTAAGATTTAAAAAAATATAATAAGATTATATTCTAAAATATAAATAATATAGAGAGAAGATATTCTTAGAATACCTTGAATATAGAAAAGTTAATATTAAATTTACTAAAGAATATAAAAGAGTACTAAATAAATAAGGAACTAGTTTATATAGTAGAATTCTAGATTATATATACTAATACTCTTATATATACTAACTACCCTTAGTTAAGTAAAAAAGTATACTAAGAAATTTATTAAATAGAATACTATATATACTTAATATTACTAGTATAAGTTTAAATATTACTAGATACTATAGCTACCTAAGATAGTGTCCTATTAGGATCTAACTTTAGATATCCTCTTAGAAAAATTAACTATAATTATATAGAGGAAGAATAAAGGGTACTTAAAATATATGAGACTTAGTACTTATAATTATAAAGTTAAGAACTATAATATATATTTATTATAATAAAAGGATGTTTAATCATAAAATTAGACTAATATCCTATAATAGTATTATAAATAGTACTAGGAAGTAAATCTATTTTTTATAAAAAAATATTAAATTAATTATAATTGTTATAAGATTAAATAGGTATACTATAAGAATCTTATTAGATTTAGGATATTTAGAATAATTCTTAAGAGATTTATTAATAGTAATAATATATCTAGGAGACTAGCTAGGTATAACTAAATAATCTTTAGATTTAAAGAAAAGCTATTATATAGTATACTAATATCTATAACTAATAAGATATATTTTAGTAGTAAAGAATATTTAGAAAATCTAAAATTTAAAGTAGTATTAACTATAGAGTAAGAATTCTATAATAGTATTATTAGAATGACATAAATATATATATATATATCTATAAGGACCTGAGGCCTAAAGGGGTTGTGATAAGTGTGAAAGGGTATAAAGGCATTTAATAAGAGGTATTAAAGATATAATTAGTACGTGAATTAATAGTTAGGTTAGTATTATAGATTAATACTAAGTTATAAAATTTCTCTACCTTTATAAAGGAAGGATATCCTTTTATATACTAAGTTAGCCCCTAGCTAACTTAGCCTATAAAGTTCTAGCTATTCTATATATATATATATAGTAAGGGTCTTATAGTTACCCTCCTCTCTTAATATCTTAGTCTCTTAAGACCTACTTATAATCTTTAAAAAATCTTTTATAAGTACTAAAAACCCCTTAGGAAAATTTCTCTTAGCTTATAAGTAGGAAAAAGATATTATACTCTTATTACTAACCTATAGTCCTATAAGTAGACTAGGAATTATAGATTCTATAATTATAAGGCCTATCCTTTATATAAATCTATTAGCTATAGAATAGTATTAGGATTCTATCTATAAAGTTATCTATTCCTTATAATATACTATTAGCTATACTAGTATTAGGTTATATAAGGAGGGTATTAGGAGATATTTCTTATATAAAGCTATTAGTTACTTAGTAATATTAGGATTCTACTTATAAGGTTATTAGGTTCCTTTATATCTACTTCCTTTATCTTCTTATAGTCTCTATAAGTGTCGGAAGGTGGAGGTCATATAAAGAAATATGTATTATATATACCTAGCCTTAACTATACCTAATTAGGTATAGGGTGGCGGTTTTAATAGTATATATAATAAAGGTGGGTTTTGCCACTGAATATGGACTTTGATTTTTGATATTTTAGGATCTCTGGTTTCCAACTAGATACATGAAAGAATCACTTGCTTTTATACATTTAGTATGTATTAGTAGAATTCTATAGAATTATAGAATTCTTATTAATTTATAAGGAGATCAGTCCAGATCTTCTATATTTATAAGAAGATCAGTCGAGACCTTTCCTTGTTTTCATGTGAATATAGATACCTAATAATTTAGGCATTAATATATATGCCTTAGGCATCTATCTTCTAATATACCCTCCCAGCTTTTAATATTACTATAGTAATTAGTAATATTAAAGCTATAGTTTTAAAGCTATATTAACTATATTTAGTTACTTTTTAAATGCTTCAAATTTTTAGGATGATAGGGCTTTTATAAAGCTATCTATAGGCATATTATTTATAGATATCTACGCTAGGCTTATAGCTTTATTTATAATTTCTTGCCTTAGCTAGTGCTTTTAAATATCTACATGCCTTAGCTTTGTCTTATATACTAAATCTTCTTTTATTAGAAGATTAATAGTTTGATTATTATTACATAAAATTTAAATATTATGATGTAATTCAAATTTTAATATATAAAATAATCGTTTCCACTAGAATATTTATTTTGTAGGATTAGATAATGCTAATAGTTTAGCTTTAGTTATAGAAGTTATAATAGTTTTTTACTTTTTAGCTTGCTAATTAATTAGGCTATTAAATAATTTATATAGATAGCCTTTAGAACTTTTTCTTTATAGGTTATCTATAAATGAAGCATTACTAGTACATATAAATATTAGACTTCTGGTGTATTGACCAGAATATTTAATGGCTAGGTGTTTAGTCCCATATAAATAGGATATAGCATGATTAACAGCAGTAACATGCTTTTCATGTGGATTAGTTAAATATTCTAAAAGTATTTAAGCTGCCTTTGCAACGTCTAGTCGTGTAATAACTATAGTATATAATAATAAGCCAACCTTTTATTAATATTAGTGAATAAGCTCATTAGATGCTTGGTATTTATTATTTATAATAAGATTTTCACTTAGTAAAGGTGTTTTGGGTGATTTCATGCTTATTAAATTAAATTTATAAGTAATTTTTTTAATATAATTATTCTAGCATATCTATAATATTTTATTAGGATGATCCCTAATAATTCTAATACTAAGAAATTAGTTTGCTTCACTTATTTCCTTAAGCTCATATTCATTTTTAAGCTTGTTTTTAAAGTTAATGGCCATGGATTTATTCTTTAGATGATATATAAGTATTATATTATTAACAAATACCATTAATATAAGCTTGTTATTTAAATATAGGCATGGATCTTTAGGTATAGGATTTAATCCTAATTCTTTTAAAGTATTTAATAGATCCTTTTACTATAATAATCTAGATCTTCGCAGTCTATATAAAGCTTTATATAGTTTTAAAGCCTTATTTTTCTTATAATATCCAGGTGGATAGCTCACATATATATCTTTATTTAGTAGGCTATTCAGAAATGCATTAACTGCGTTAAATTACAAGGTTTCTAGGTTAAATATAGCTATTAGGGCTAATAAAGTCCTTAGGGTTCTAGCTACTAGCGTTATTGCCCTAGTATCTTACTTATTCATAATTTAAAGATCTCCTCGTGCACATATACGTGCTTTGAATTTTAATAGGAACCCGTTAGAGTTAATTTTATATATAAAAACCCATTTTAATGGCAATATTTGCTCATTCTTTATAGATTCTTTTAATATAGGACTCCAGGTATTCATGTTTTTAAGCTTTTAGTATTCAACCTCTATAGCCTGCATGAATTCTGCTCTATATATATGATTTAGAGTATCTTTCCATGTCTCTAGGGGATCTAGTAGATCATCTTAATGAACCTTTTTAGGTTCTTTTAACATGGCTATAGAAAATACTTGTAAAAATGATTAAAGTGGCTGTATATTATTAAATACATGCCTCTTTGATAGTATATTAGGTAATGGAGATCTATTTCGTTTATTTATATAGTCTTTATTATTAATTAAGACTATTAGTTGTGAAGGAATCAGTGTAATTAGTTAATCTCTAATTATTTAATCTTCTAGTTGTTAAGCTTGAGTTATCTAATCATTAGATTAAGGTTTAATTTAAGTTATCTAATCATCTTAATAAGATTAATCAGATTGATCAGTATTTTCATTAATATTTTGAACTATTATTTATTTAATTAATTGGTTAAATTCCTCTCTAGATAATACCTCTAGAGATTAGTTATTTTAATTATTAATAAGCTTATACTTAACCTTTTACTTATATAAATTAGATTTATTAAAAATACAGTCCCTAGCACATATAACTTTATATTTTATAGGGATCTATATTCTCTAAATATTATAAGTAA